>CM026568.1:8366983-8407306 GCA_015143295.1 Tetracentron sinense
TTAAGTTCGAAAAACAGAATGTCAGCCTACAACAATGCAAATCCCCTAACCTAAGGGTGATCGTCGCCCTCAACGGTTGACGAAGAGCTCAGAGGCTCTTTGTCGAAAAACACCTCTGAAAGACCTGTGGGCCATAAATTAAAAGATTGAGCTAACAAAACCTTTATCAATCTGAGACGGAATTAAACCAGCTTGGGACAGTGTCGTGCGAATACAATTCCATTCCCGATGGACTCACGCTTCGACGTCTGTGAAAGAGAGATTGCTCCTGGAGTCGTCTATCAGGATTGCCCATAGTGCGGACGAAAACTTATGGCTCCAGGGATAGTCCCCCCTGCAAACACTTTCAGGCATCAGAAAATATGGGAAAATAATACGTCAACCGGGGACGTCAAGCGATACAGCGGGATACTGTCGTATAACAAGATGGTGCAAGACTAATAGGTCGTCTGTAGAGAAAAAAAAAGTAGAGAGACTGCATTTGAAGATAAGCCAATAGGAAAATCATAAATAGCGGTAGGCTATTAGCATTTATACAAAAAGATATACACTAAGAATCATGTGGTTAAGTATATTCCAACAAGCCGTAAATGACCTGAAAACCTCCCGGCCCGGCCTATCAGGAGACTATCAAACACAAACAGTTCGGATTTCATCCATGGAGGACGATATTAAATTGTTTGTCTAATATCGACAGCAGATGAATAATAGATAAAATAAGACGCTGTGAGGTCCATGAGAAATACACATTGTGTGGATAAAAGGAACAGCTGAGACACCATGGCTCTCTAATTCCCAACCATTGTCCTTGCTGATCTGTATCCTAGAGAGTCAAATTCGGATAGTTCTGGTAATTTTTTTTTTACTCAATGAGAAAAGAAGACTTTTCTCTCAATGAAAATAGGAATTAAATCGAAGACTTATTAATGGATATAAGATTTTAAGCCCTAAAATGCATGGAATGATCTCTATACTGAAGGTCCTATTCCTGACTTGAAATCAATATCTAATTCTACTAAGAAACGAAAATACAATGTTTTAAATGTTGAGGCAAGCATTGCATGGATCCCAATTTAATGGAAAACAAGCAATCTAGTTTCACTAACAAAACAACTTAAAAAAAAACATTAAGGTGCGATTGAATTCAAGAGAACTAAATAATAACATAAGAAGATTAATCTACTTCTCATGATGGGGTCCCTCTCCTTGATGGGAGTTTGCTCAAGCCTTCCATGAGAAGGTATTAAATAAAAATTAAAAAGAAAAGAAGAGAATAAAATAAACAATTTACTAAATTCCTAAATAAATGCTCATTAATTGATGACAAATAAAATTACAAATGCTTGAGAGTATAAACTAAAATAAAAGAACTAAAGTTCACCCTAAGAAATTAACTAAATGAAGAGAAAAATTAGAGCACTCTATAACCTTAGGATGATCCTCCAAAAAATTAGAGGTGAGGGATATTTTAGCAAAAACTCGGATCAAAAGGAATCTCTACAAGTTTATTTGGCTAGGGAGGAGAGATTTAGGGTTAGGGTTAAAAAATAGAAGAAAGAGAAGAGACGAAGAGAAGAAAAAGAAAGAGGAAAGAGTATAGGAAAAAGAACCCTACGATTTGCTCTTGTGGGGATGTGTGATTCATGTTGTCCTATTTCTAACATGTACATATGTTAGGTGGTACAAAAAGGCAAGAAATAAGAAAAGAGAAGAGAAAGAGAAAGGAAATAAAGAGAATAAAGAAAAGACGAGGATTATGAGAAGAATGAAAGAAAAGTATCTTTCTACTAATATCCTCATTACAACACTTAATTACAAGACCATGCCACCAATTACATTTCTATTATTCTCCATATTTGAGCCATTGATCTCATCCGAGGGTCCTAATCTTTGATCGAGGGGGGGTTTGATTCTCTTCTCGCCGGCCTCCAAATCTATCTATGAGCTTCAAATTTTGTTGGCGGCCATTTATTGGGTATTTCTCTCTCTAGACTCTTTTAACCATCGATCTCTTTCGGGGGGCTCGATCTAGAGGGTGAGGGTCATGATGCTTTTGAATATCCACTCTCGGAATCATCCGAAGGGGCTCTACAATGAAAAATATGTAATAAGATCATTTTAAAGGATAATTTACATTTTAAAGACATTATCATCAATGATTCCCAATTTTCTTGCGACCTCCAAGGATAACATGACTGTCACACATTTCCGTCATGTTCCTTGGTTAAGTGAAACTTCATTCTCGGTTTGTTATATGATCGAGTAGGGCTGTGCCCCAGTTTAGTTGACACTCCCTATCCGCCACACACAAACCTATTTATCATAGAAATAAGGTCTAAGGAGTTTAATTCAGACTTGAGTTATGTGAAAACCTTTTGGCAAGACAAGACTCAGGCTAATTAATTCCTAGTCTTATTGATAATGAAAAGGCATAGGGCAAATTATCCCGTAGGATAAATTAGCCCATTTAATTCATTTAATATTTTTCTTGAGGGAAAATAGAATATTATGAACAAATTATACATCTCATGCATATATAAAAAAAAATTCACAATATATATCATTGTATCACATGTATAAAACAATATAAAAAATCATCATATGATAATAATACAAAGTTTGATTAATTAGATCAAACTAATTCTAATGGACTCCCACTAGCCCTAGAAATCTTAATGGATCTAATCCAAGGGTACAAAGGTCATCTTGACATCAATGGGCCTTTGATGGTTCACTCATCCATATGATGGACCATTGGTCATACCAAGCATCATGGGCCCAAAATAACAATTATAAAGTGTCCATGTGCATCACTAAAGCCCATGAGTCAAAATAGACTATATTACCCTTTAATTCTCTACGAATTAATTTTAGCACATTAGGGTTCACCAACCCTAAGTCTAAATGAAATTATGAGAGTCTCTAAACAAACTCTCTAAGACCTCTACTAGGGTTTATAAGTGTCACTCAAGCACTTTGCATAATCGTGAATATTGTTAGCTTACATCTATGCCAATTAAGGTACAATTATCTCATAATCATGCAAGTAACACATTTAATGTAAAAATTTAAACATGGACTACATGCAACATGCCCAAAAGGTCTATAATAATGTGTTTTATTTAAACACAAACTTTTTATGTTTCAACAAAACACATATGGTGGGGTTTGATCCAATTATCCAAAATTTGCACAAAAACGATAATCATATTATCACAAGGGTTATGGACTTTTCTAAACAACTAAAAGATATAACAAATCATCACATGAAATATATAATATAGCCACACAATGGGTCTACATGATATGCTATCTTAGAAATCCTACAACTACTCTTGTAGAACGCTTTCTAAGATTTATTCTTCATGCGATCACCATCATCTTCGATCTTTAATTCGATTTCTCTATAGAAAAATCAGCAATCCTAATACTAAAATACATCATATTCAAAATAAGAAACTTTAAGAAACCACCCAAAATAGGGTACTCAAGGGGAGTACAACTCTTAAGAAGAAATAGAATAAAGAGGGAGAAGAAGACATGATCATGAAACCCATCCACCATTCAACAAGAATATATATTAATCATTCATCAATTATGAATAATGACATGACATGACAAATAACTTAAAAAGTCCATAACCTCAACAAGGATTTTGCTAACTTTAGGGAAACTCTTTCCCATATGGTTAAGGCCACTATTAACATTCAATAGAAAAATCCTAAAGTAATTAATAAATCAAGCATGTCTTGAATGAGATCTTAGGGCTTTAGATTATCATTAAAAGAAAACTATTTTCCTTTAATGCTTGGGAAATGATTAAGAGAAAAACTTTCTTTAAGATTTTAATCTAACCCTAAAATTCATCCTCACATTCCTCAATTGATAAACAAATAGAAAAACACCATATTAAATTCGGCTAGCTTAGGAATTTCATCCTTCCATATTATTTAATAATAATTATTAAAAGACCAAAATAAAAATCAGCAAATTGCTAATTTTTAATATTACTGTATATTGATTCCAAAAATAAATTCAAAATCAATAATAGATGAATTCAAAAATTTTCATAAGGGCCAACTACCTTAGGGATTATTTGATTAAACAATTAAATAAAATAATACCTAAACAATAGTATTAAATGTCCATAAAATAATTGATCTCTATCAATTAAAATTCACTATGAGATAAAACCCATTATCTCAAATAATGACATTTATATAATTACTTCATTAACAATTAATCAAATAAAAACTTATAAATACTATGTAGCCGGTATTTCTGAGCACATGTAATTGATCCAAATCAACTACAATAATTGTGGCATACTTCCCATAAACCTTTTAGGGGACCATAAAGGATATCATAATTAACATTTAATTAAATGATAGCCCTTGGACTCAAAGCAGATAATTAAACAATTTAATTAAATCTCAGCTCGTGCTCTCGAATCAAATAATTAAATGATAGTCCGTTAAATGATTTAATAGCATCTCATGTTCTCAAATCAAATAATGAAATTAAGGAAAAATTTGAAAGCCTCTTAGAAAATTAATTTAGAAAACTTCTTTTCCAGCTTTAGATTTTCGATTGAGGTTTTGACCTTCAAAAAGATTGATTGTGGAAAAACTTTCTTCACGAAAGTTGTAGATCTTTTCGACGGCTTTGAAGCAATGTACTGATAGATCAAAATCAGACTTACGGTCATTGAGTTATGGCCGAAATACCGAAACTGTATCGATTCTCAAAATCAAATACAAATCCAAAAATCCATGAATCAAATCAAATCAAAATAAGCTTTCATCTTCAAGAACGCTTAAACAAGAGGTGTCAAACACCATGGGATTTATTAATTAACATTTAATAAATAAAGAACCATTAATATGTGCTGGCTGAAATCTCTATGGGTATCTAATTGATTTTAATCAAAGGAAAAACATGCAATAACACCATAAAATTAATAGATCATAAGGTAGGCTCTGATACCATTGAAAGATATGAATATAAAAAAATTTTGAAGCACTATTTTAAATTCAAACTTGATTTTGATCAAATCAAAATCTTCTCAAGGGTCATCTTATGATCATATTAAATCATGGTGTGAGAAACCATACTTACAAAGCTTCTCAAGTGTAAAGCCTCCTGTCGATTCACACGAACTTTTTTTGAATCTCCAAAGTTTTTCTCCAATGAAAGCTAATGGTCTTTCTGATCAATGCTCTTTAAAATCTTTTCTTGATTCAAGAACCTTTCTTAATCAAGCCCCTCCAATTCAAACTCTATGATCTTTTATTCTTTTCTTGAATGCAAGATCATTTCTTGATCAATAAAGAATGAATCATTATGTTCAAAGATTGATTCTAATGTTATTCAAGATTGGTTATGATATTATTCAAGATCACAACCAAAATCAAGAGAGAAGAGGGAGAGGTGGCCGTACACTTCTTAGGGGAGAGAGAGAGCAAAACGCGTGAGAGAGAGGGAGACTTCCTTATTATGTGGACATTCCACTATGAGGTTCCTTATATAGACTCCCATCTAATTAACTTGTAACTCAAGTCAAACTCCTCTTTCTAAATTCTAATCCAATTAGAACTCTCTTTAATTCTTTAATGATAATTCTAATCCAATTAGGATTTAATCAAAATAGAAACCAACATTATCCATTCCCTATTTAATAGAAAACAATTAGTAACAAACTAATCCATTCCGTAGGAAATAGGAAAAACAATTAGTGACAAACTAATCCATTCCCTATTTAATATGAAACCATTAGTAACAAACTGATCAATTTCCTATTTAATAGGAAATCATTAATTAATAACCAACTAATCTATTCCCTACTTTGTAGGAGATGATTAATTAGTAACTAATTAAATAGCTAATGAATCAATGAAGTGGGCGTCCCACCCTAGGTGGCCCCCCCCCAAATCTCACGCCTCTTTTGAGGTCTAACCTCTTATGTTGTCACCTTTTGATCTTGATCAAAATTCCATATTGGTCCTACCTATTTGGTTAATCACATCTTTTGCGATTTCACCTATAAGAGCTTCACTATACCATATAGTGAATTACATGGAGAAATTAAGTAAGTTAATTCTAAATTAAATTAAAAACCTTGAGAAGGTCATAGTGTGTGGGATCTAAAGGGATCTTCTATTTCCAGTTGTGGGACCAAGTGCTTCATCACCTTTAAGGTAAAGCCTTGTTGCTAGGAAACACTTTCCTATAATTCCTTTTGGGATCGTAGAATGCTATCTAAGTCTCTGGACTTCCACTTATCACAATAATGTCCTTTAACACATTGTGATCAATCTCCAGAAATTAGAGAATTGCTAGTAAGTACTATCTCACAATATATTTACAAATAAATCCTTCCACAATCCGATATCACATATAAGCTTCCGGGATTGTAACAAGTCCACTGTCTAGTCCCTAACTTATGAATAGAATTCTTTCTCATGAATACTTTTCATTGAACTGAACTTCCAAAACACTTTCGAAGAAATATTAGAAAAGAACTGTCATATATATATACTTTTCTATATTAAAAATAACAACTTTGATAAAGACCATTTTACCGAAAAATACCAGTACTGGATTTTGAGTTCAGTTCAACAGGTATCATCTTCATATCATTATCTCTAATTAAGGAGTGGTGGATTCCTTATTGAGTGTTTACACACTTCTTCAAATATTGTGTACATGACCCAACGTACCCGGAGTTAGTTCTGTGTGTTGGAAATTGCCGATTGGTACATCAAAGCCATATAGACAGATGTTTGAGAAGATGTTAACCTCTCAGGTCTAAGGATAATTTGTCAAATGGATAACCCTAATACAATCGGACAGTGTATTCTATAAGGTATCTACTAGTGACCCTATTCAGTATTATGTACTAACTACATATACTCACATGTTAGTCAAGAGTCTACACTCTCTGTGAATGAGATTCATCACACTATCTTATAGAACTACACATGTACAAACCATGATGAAGTATGGCACCCAACCAGTACTCTAGAGGCTTCGAACAATATTAGGTTTACAAAGAACTGAAAAATCATATCTTCTCGCAACCTTTGTATGATTTTCCTACAATGTTACTGTGCGGGAATTTCCCAGGGAGCCCACGCGTCACCTGCTGCTCCAAAGACTCGTTTACTGGTACAAGGAAGATAAAAAAAGCTCCAGCTATTGATGAGGTAAATGAGAGAAGGGTGTGAACCCTGTAATACACTCCGATGCCAAAGTCAGTATTTGAAGAAGATGATGAACAATATTAAACACAGAAGCAATAAGAGTGAGCATACGAAATTTCGTGATCCCTATACATTGAATCTCTAGGGGTATTTATAGGTTTAGCTTTGTATGCCTATAGATGGCCATGGGTGACCATGCCACTTGCTTTACACTCATTACCAAATATGTTAGACAAATCTTGAGTCTTACGTGACACACATGTGAGCCTACAATTCGTAAGATTGGTCTAGGGTAGAAAATTGGCTGAGGTGACTAGCATTAAATACCAAGACAATGCTTTTCACTTAACAATATAATAGAATGATCGCCTTTTGATTATTACGTCCTGTAAGTCAGTCTCGTTGTTGACTAAAGCTCGGGCTCGTTGTATATGAGAACAAGAATAGAATAACCATTGTCCAAAGAGGACAGCTACGTTCGTCCTTTGGTTAACGAAAACGTTGTCATGGAGACAACAGGTTCGTTGTCCAGAGGAACACGGATTCGCTCTCGATTTGGGTATGTGTCTCCCATATGTTGACACGACAAAGAAAACTAGCTCGTTATCCAACATTAATCATTTTTACGAATTTTATCCATTACAATTTGCCTCTTTATGATACCATGAACGTAGTTCAAAGTGTTATAAATTCAACGGCGCACAAAGTGGAATACCTAACTTCCCGCAGACATTGAAGCATCGTGTGCGTTGTACGTGATTGTGTATCATCGTGCCAGCTGTATCACGAGTGCAAAACCATCATGCCTCATTAATGCATGGTAGGCTTTCATCATTGCCGTTTGAGAAGCCTGAGAGACTCTGTTTCCTCCGATGGTTACTTTGTTAGCTAAAAAGACGATCGTGCCCATGACAATGCTAACGTGTACGATGAAGATGAAAGCTACTTCTGTCCTGCTTGAACTTTCATCTGACATGCCAATTTGAATTCCTGTAAATGACCATCTTGACCTTACTCTTTCACACGTGTACGACAACGATGGAGGCCATTCTCATCCTTGACACTCTTGATTTGCCTATATATACGAAGGAATAGTGCTTCTTCTTCTTTACTTGAACTTTTGCATACTGTTACTCTGCCGAACTTGTGCCTCAGCTAAAGACTTCAAGCTTTCATCTTCCAGCCCTTTACACAGTTAAGCATTCGGTAAGATCTTACTTTCTTCTTCTTTGGTCTTCACCTTCTGTTTCTTTCTTCTGGTTCGTCTTTCTCCTCTATTTGTCTTTGTCTTCTCTGCTTCTTGATTTCCCAATTCTTCCTTCCTTCTACACTACGTCTGAGGCTAGAGGTGATAGTGCTGACGAAGTCAGCGTTCTAGTAGTGCACCGTATGGTGCCTACATAGCCAATACTTCTCAACTCCAAAAATTTCAAAAAGACAACCTGGCCCACTATAAAACCCGTTTTCAAATTCCTTCTCATGTCAACCTCCACTTTAAGAGAGAAGATGCCTTGATCGATAGGCGTTCTAACTCTTCCACCATTGTCTACCTCGCTCAGCTCGAGGCCGGACTACGTCTTCCCTTGGCTCCCATAGTGGAATCCGTTCTCTCCGCTCTCCAGCTTGCCCGGGGTCAAATGCACCCTTCCTTCTATAAATACATGTCCTTGGTGGTTTAAGTTTATCAAGGACGAATACGTCATAGAAGCTAGACATCTTTTCCATTTCCATCACGCAGTCAAATGCCGAGGGAGTAAAGATGAGATATATAATTATTACTCTTGGAATCAATGTGTCAAGGTCTCTGACTTCATCTCGGGCTTGGCTGACCTTGAAAGGAACTGGAAGGCGTTACCTTTGTAACGACCCCAAAATCCCACAAGGCTAAAATAGGACTTTGGAATCGTCACATTACTTAACCTGCTTAAAAAAAACCATGCATACAAAGCTTACTACATGAGCCTCCAAAAATGAGAGTAATAAATTCCGATATATAAACTATAACCAACCTGCACAAGTCTATGGTCAACATATACAACCTACAATAAACCAACAAGTATGAAAAATACAACCATAAAAAGTCTACTGAGCAACATCATCTAAAAGTCTAACACAAAACTCTCTCAACCAACGAAACATAAACTAAGAGGTGTAGCCACCCAAGACTCCGGCTCCTTCCTCGATGGGCTCACCTTCTCCTCCTTCCTCGATGTAAGTCTCCTCAACCCACGGCTCTGCCGTGTGCTCCTGCTCTAAACCTGCCAAGATAAAGTCTGGCTGAGTACAAAAGTACTCGGTATATATAAAATCCAACCAACAATAATAATACACCTGCATTTAGTTAGAAACATATCCAATAGCATGATAACATAATCAGAGTGCGGAAGAACGTGTGCGCATATACATCATATCATCACCTTGACTCGTGTACTTGTGAGAATCTTAGACTTAGAAGACAATACACTTATGAACTGCTAATGCTTATGAGACCACGTGCTTGTGAGATGCTTATGCTTATGCACTTATTCAGATCATACAATGATGTGACATGCCGTTCTTGGCGGATACAGACCATGTCTAAGAATCAAATGCTTGACATGCCGTTCTTGGCGGATACGGACCATGCCTAAGAATCAAATGTAATTGACATGTCGTTCTTGGTGGATACGGACCATGCCATGCTTATGCTTCTTCAGAATGTCATACGTATGCCATGCTCATGCTTGTGGTCCACATGTGTGACTTGTGAGACTCTTATCTTAACATACACGTACATATGTGCTTAAGTGTTGAAATTAACATTCGAGTTGGTAATTGCTTAGATTCCGATCTCCTACCATGGAAACTCCACTATACTGTCCCATACCAAATAGTTAGAGAATTCCCGGTTTGAGAGATGTTCCTCTAAGTTCTTACCTTCCCGACTATCAATTTCCATACAAGTAATTAGACATACTTAAGAAACAATTCATATATACATATCTTATCATAATTCATATCGCAATTCATAATCAATTTACCACCATTTCATAAGAGTATGATAGCATTTATCCTCTTAAGCATTTTCACAAACACCTTGAGCACGCATAATATGAATCCATTGCCATTCTACATTTTCAAGCATTCATCAAACCATGATCCATCCATACAATCAATTCACCATTCACATCCACATATTAATCCCATCCTCCATACATTTCCCATCCTCCATACATTCCATCCACATTCTAATCCACATTTTCATCCACATTTCCATCCATAATTAGCTTACTTCATATAAAATTTGGGAAAAATGCATCTAATCTCTATTCTATCATTCCTATCAAATTAATATTCACAAAACATTAAAATAGAGTTGATTAGGATAGTATATCGACCTTAGGAATCCTTCCATTGGATTCAAAATGCTCCTGGAGTGATTTGGGGAAGCTTTCCAAGCTCTCCTTGCGCTATTCAAGCTATCTCCTTCTTCCCCAAGAAAGCTCTCTCTCAAAACCCTAGGGTTTCTCTCCCTTCTTGCCAAATTAGGTTAGAAATAGGTAGAGTATTCTAATACCCCGAAATAAAATCCCTATTTATAGCCCCAAGGTCTGAGAACCAAAAGACCAAAATGCCCTTACTAAAATTCTGCAAAAATACGAAGGACCGAGCAATCGGTGGTTATGACCGAGCGATTGGTTCTCAACCGAGCGATCGGTGCTCTTGACCGAGCTCTCGGTCAAAAAAGCACTCTCTGGAAATTTTCTCCATACAAAATTTTGGACCAGTCGATAGATACCGATCGATCGGTTTTGGACCGATCGATCGCTACTTCTGACCGAGCGATCGGTGTTCTGCAGATTTTTTTGACCTACTCTACTATTTTGGCCATAACTTTTGACTCGTTCGTCGGATTTCAACGATTCAACTTGCGTTGGATTTGTCTTTTGAAAACGAACATTTTTGATGTGTTAGAATTTCCAAATTCCCCTTTATTTATGGACCAAAAACTCCCCAAAGTTGACTGATCTGTAATTCCATCAGACAAAACCTCGGAAAACCCATTTTTGACTTAGCTTAAATTAAAATTAGGGAAAAACATTAAACATGAACCTCGAAGAGGGTTTCAATACTTTTCTAATGGTTTAAGAATCACTTAGTTCCAATAAACGGTGCCAAAACTAGAGCTTCCTAAAGTTTAGAGTGTGATATGACATTCCTGAACTAGAAGTTTGATTAAACCTTAATCACACTATACCCATTAGATATACAATACAATAAATATTAAAACATCACAAGGACTATAATACCCCTAATGCAATGCAAGAAGAACATGAAAAAGATTCGGGTCTCTACAACCTTTCATTGTCTCTAGGGCCTGGAGATCGGAATCCACTTCGCCACCTGTCCCCAGTGTTTTCCAAAAAGTTTCAGTGTCATGACCGGTTGTCCAATCCTTTACTCTTCCGTTGTCTAATTTCCACTGTCACTATTTGCTGTCTGAAGTTACTGATACTCTCTTTGTGCTGAACCTAAGAAGCCACACTTCAGATCCCTTACTCGCGACAAGGAGCGTTACTTGACTGATATCTGCAAGGAAAAGGGAGGGGAGTACATCAGTTGGAAAAAGCCAAAGAAGCGAGACTGGGGCATAGATAGCGCGCCGATCCTTCTGTTGACAAAGGACAAGCCGGTCCATCCTCCTCCCACCCTGCTGAGGCCTTTGAAGAAGAAGAAGAAGAAGGTATGGTCGGTAACTCATTTGTGCCAGTGTTGGTCCGACTCCCCTGTGTTTCAAGGCAAACACCCGTCTTGCCTCCGCCCTCGAAGAAACACACCGATGCTCCGTCCTCCACAACAGGCGAAGCTGTCCCTTCTGCTCCAAAGTAAAAGAAGAGGGTAACAACTTTGGTAGAGATCCAGGCCAAGAAGAAAAGGAAGGAGGAAAGACATCTATAAAAGGGCAAAGAGGTTGCAATTCTGACCTCAACCCTGGTAATTCAGGAGCCAGTCACACCAGCTGTGCCATTGGTTGCTAGTCAACCTTTGGCTAGTGTGGCTACCCCTTCATCTCCAATGCATGCTACTGCCGGTGCTGCTACTCACACTAGGGCTACTTCTGTTGTTGTGCCTGCTGCTACTACACCATGGGAAGTGGCCACAATGGGGGCTCCTGCTGAACGGTTTCCCGTCTTCCCCCATGTATACCCTCATCCAACCGTTGCAGACTCGACGATGGATCACGACTATGTGGCCACGTATTTGTGTATGGCAATGAGGCTCCCCAAAGATGTGGGAGCAACGAGTAACTTACACCGGATGGGGATGTTTGGCACTGTGAACCAGGCTGTTACATCGGTAAGATCTATGTCTCAACTTGCATATTATCGTTCTCAATTTGTGCCTCTCTGTACTAACGTTGTCTTTTCCTCCTCCAGCTGAGCAACATGCTTTCAGGGATGTATGAGGACCACAACGTCCTCAGGAATACATCAAACGGCTTGAAGGAAAGGGTCCTTGACCTGGAGAGGAGGAAGGCAGAGGAGACAAAAAAGCTGAATCTTGAACTAGCGAAAGCTCGAGCTGATCTGAAGAACGTCGAAGGCAAGCTTGCCTCGGCTCTGAAACAATGAGACATAGCTCGTGAAGCTACTCATCAATCCGTGGAGGTTGAGAAGAAGGCAAAGGAAGAAGCTGATACTATTGTCCTCCGACTCAGCAAGATGGAAGATTTTTCTCACTCTCTATCCAGGCAACTTGAGACTTCTGAGGCTGAGAAGGAGGTTCTGGCTAAGCAGCTCGAGGGGACAAAGGCCACGGAGAAGGTTATAACAAAAAATCTCCGTAGTCACTATCAACAAGAGATTGACCGGATGATAGCTGAAGACCAGGCCGAGACAGAGAAAGAATTGCTGAAAGAACTCTGAGAGTCAGGATGACTGATTGACTCTCCTGAACAGTCAAGGGATGAGACCATTCTCTCAGAATCTTTCGGGTTAGAAGTCGTCCAGCTCGATGATGAATCCAAGGTGCAAGGACTGGAGCAACCCCCACTCCTCGACGAGCCAACTCCCGTTCTACCCGAGATTCCTGCTGATTCTCTCGCTGCTGTAGTTAAAAACACCGTCCCGACCTCCGTTGATGATGATGCAATCTCTCGGCCTGAGCCATCTGTTTTTTAGCTCCTCTCTTTTCCTTTCGCTGGTTTTGGTGTAGTCTTTCCATTTGGCTTTCTCCATTATGTACTACTCCCTTTACGGGACTCTATCAATGAAAGGTTCTTTTTGCACAATGTCTTTGTCTTTCATATGTTGTGGTGAAGTACTTTGAAATTTTCACAAGGTATAGAGAATGTAACTCGTCCATAAAAAACACAAGATAATAAATCAATCATCTTTATAAAAATTTTCCGAGGCATAGAGCACTTAAGAATGCAAAGAACATATGAACACTTGATAACACACTTGAAGTAATTGATAATTAGATGCAAACACACTAAGTTTAAAGAGCTCGGAAGCCATGTAGTGTAACGTATTGTGAATGTAATCTGACAAATGGCATTTCATATGGAGAACGTATGGTGACTCATGGTGGGACACCATGCTCAGAGGACATTCCATTAGTATAAGCCACTGGTTTGCTCAGATGGCAATTCCTTTGGATGAGCCACATGTGTCCCGTGATGAGTACCCTGTTCATATAAAAAACCATTTGATGTTGCAATGCATTCAAGATAGTTCACTAGACACTTGCATTAAACACTTGATCACTAACTCATTATCTCCAAGAAAGAACGCATGAGAATGACTTCACTGTGTAACTCATAATTTTATTGAAAAAATTACCTCAAATTCATAATGTTCCAAGATTTTTAGATTACATTACCTTGTAAGTCTTTAAGATAGCATACTCTAAGATTCCCAAGACGGTCCACAATGTATGGTCCTTCCCAATTAGGCCCTAGCTTTCCGCTGTTGATTTCTTAAGTATGCTGGAAGACTTTTCGTAGGATGAGATCTTCGACTTGAAGAACTATCGTCCGTACCTTTTTGTTGTAGGCCTTTCTCAGTTGTTGTTGATAACTCCCCATCTGGATGCTGGTATCTTCTCGTCTTTCTTCCAATAGATCTAAATGAATGGCCATTAGTTCAACATTTTTGTCATTCTCTCCCTTCTTCTTATTCTGTCGAGAACGTGCTGTGGGTAGACTGATCTTTGTAGGGATAACGACCTCCATCCCATATGCCAAAGAGAATGGAGTTTCATTGGTAGGACTTCGTGACGTTGTCCTATACCCCCACAACACGTTATGCAACTCACTGGTCCACTTCCCCTTGGAATCTTCTAATCTCTTCTTGAGTGCATTTAATAAAATCTTGTTAGTTGCTTCGGCTAGACCATTCGCTTGAGGATAATAAGGCGAAGAGAAGATATGCTTGATTTTGAGTTCTTTGTGAAATTCAGCAATGACTTTACTTGAGAACTGCTTCCCGTTGTCAGTGATGATGGACTGAGGAATGCCAAATCTACAGATGATATGTTTCCATATAAACTTCTTCACTTCCTGCTCTCTAATACGTGCAAGGGGGACAACTTCAATCTATCGAGAGAAATAATCTGTGGCCACCAAGAGGAAGATCAGATTGCCTGAAGCTTTGGAAAAAGGTCCCACAGTGTCAAGCCCCCAACAAGCAAATAACCAAGGCTGAGATATAGTGTTGAGCTCTTGAGCTGGAGCGTGAATCAATCTAGCATAACGTTGACATTGGCTGCACTTCTTCACAAACTTCTGAGCATCCAGTTGCATATAAGGCCAAAAATATCCTTGCCTTAGAGCTCAGTGAGCAATTGTTCGTCCTCCAGAATGGATGCCACAAATTCCTTCATGGAGCTCAGCCAAAATCCTTTCAATATCTACACGATGAACACACTTCAGATGAGGCCCTCCAAATGACTTTCTATACAACTCTCCATGCAAGAGGACATAACGAGGTGCTTTATACTGTATACATCTTGACTCTCTTACATCAATGGGGAGGACTCCGTCCTTCAAATATGTTGTCATACCCGTCATCCAGCTCGGCACCTGGTTAATGAATAAGACTTCTCGTTGTGGCCGCAACTCAATAGAAAGATACTCTTTGTACTCCACGAGGACTGCCTTTGATTCATCAGTCTGCAACATAGAAGCTATATAGGCTAAGGCATCTGCTAGCCTGTTGTCATCTCTCCGAATATGCTTGATTTCGACAACATCGAAGACGCTCATATTGCTCATGAAGAAGTGCCGCATAGATTCTCATCCGATCATCTTTGCATGCATAGAAGCCATTCATCTGGTTCACCACGAGTTGAGAGTCACAAAACACCCTCAACTTCGAGATTTTCAACTCTTGTGCACTTTGCAGCCCAAGCAACAAAGCTTCATACTCAGCTTTATTATTGGAAGCAGAAAAGTCTAGATGCGTCACCTTCTAAACTTTAACGTCCTGAAGACTAATAAGCACTGCACCAAGCCTTGACCCATTGGCGTTAGATGACCCATCTACATACAAGACCCAGTCACTCCATATTGTTAATCCGCCCTGCACTTGCACTCTGTCCATCACAACGTTCCCGTCCTCTACATCGTCTGGGAGCTTGTGACGATCAAGATCTACTTCTGTTCCCATCTCTGCTATGGGAAAATCAGATAGAAAACTTGCCATGGCCTGCCCCTTCTCCGATATCCTTACTCAATACTGAATGTCAAATTCACTAAGTGCCACAGCCCACTTTGACATTCGTCCAGCCTACTCGGGTTGCCCCAATACAATTCTTAAGGGATATGTTGTGATGACAATGATAGAGTGAGCTTGGAAGTAAGGACACAACTTTTCAACAGAAAATAGTAGAGCAAGACATACCTTCTCGAGTTTGCTATAATTTGACTCCGCCTTAAGAAAGGTTTTGTTGATAAAATAAATAGGTTTTTCCACACCATCACAACTTCTGAATAGCACGGAGCCAATGGCCTGCTCTGAGACAGATAAATAAAAATATAGCACTTCGCCAGACTTAGGTATAGAGAGAATGGGAGCAGAGCCCAAATATTCCTTCAAAGAAGCAAAAGTTTGAGAGCATTCCTTAGTCCACTTGAATATAGAATCCTTCCTTAGCAAATCAAAGAGAGGCTTCGAGATGAAACGATTAAGGGCAACAATACGTCTTATAAGCTTTTGAATCTCTTTCTTCGTCTTCGGCTCCGGCATATCCAACAAAGCACAGATTTGAGCAAGAATGGCTTTAATGCCATGCTGACTAACAAGATAGCCCAAGAATTTGCCTGATGTGACACCAAATATGCACTTCTCTGGGTTCAACTTCAGATTAAAGACTCGAAGAATAAAGAAAGGCTTCACCAGATCAGCCACAAGAGTTGCCCGAACTCGACTCTTCACCACAATACCATCAATATACACCTCTATCGACTTTCCTAACAAGAGACCAGACATGAGATTCATCAGGCGTTGATAAGTGGCGCCAATGTTCTTGAGACTGAAGGACATAACTCGGTAGTAGAACAATCCATGCTCTGTTATAAATGTAGTCTTCTCTTGATCAACATCAGTAAGAAGAATTTGATTACAGCCCAAATACCCATCCATAAAGGACAACATCTCATGGCTAGCAGTAGCATTGATAAGCCTATCAATTCTTGAAACTGGGAAAAGTCATTAGGACAAACTTTGTTTACACTGGTAAAATCAATACAGACTCTCACTATCCCACTCTTCTTCAGTACAACTACCACATTAGCTATCCAGTCAGGGTTTTGAACTTCTCGAATGAACCCGTGCTGGATGAGCTTGTTAATCTCTTCATTGATGACATCATGATATGTAGGAGCAAGTCTCCGAGACTTTTGCTTGACATGATGGACAGTGGGATCAATGTTCAAGTGATGGCAGATAACTTCCGGGTTGATCCCCGTTATGTCTTTGTGGGACCAGGCAAAGACATCAAGGTTCTTCTTCAAAAAGCATAACATCTCAGCCTCCTCCATTATTAAATTGGTCCCAATCTGCAGCATCTTTTGCTCCTCATCCGTTCCTAAGTTAACACTTTTTGTGGACTTAACGGATGGTCTGGACAACGATTCTCCCGAGCTCCCTTCCTCTACGGACCCGACCTGTAATTGCTATTAGGCACTTCAGGTGGAGTATAATCGCACTTCTGGGGTGCTAAATGATCTCCCCTGATCTCCCTTAGCCCATCCTGGGTAGTATACTTTAGCACTTGATAATAAGAGGATGGAACGACTTTCATCTCATAGGTCCACCATCGCCCTAGAATTGCATTATATGGAGAAGGTGCGTTGAGGACGGAGAATCGTGTTGGCAGGACGATTAGTCTGGCCTTGACTGACATGACGACCTCTCCCATAGGTTGCATCGAACTTCCATCAAATCCAATCAAAGAGATTTACGCAGCAACGAGAGAAGCTGGATCCAACTTCATTTGAGTGAAGGCATAGAGATAGAGAATGTCTGCCCCACTTCCTGAATCAACGAGCACCCTCTTGATGTCAAAGTTGTCAATCCACATGGTGAGAGCGAAGGCATCATAATGGGGCCTGACCACGGTTGACATGCCGTAGTCAAAGAAGGTAAGATCTTGCTCGATGCCCCTCGTCACTGGTTGCACTTGAAAAACTTCAGCCATTGAGACAACTTCCTCGTCTTAGCTCTGAACTCTTGCTCCAAGTCTTCCACCGGCGTCCGAGCACGGTGGATGACATTGATTGTACCCATTGGCACTCCTCCTCCTCCTCCTCTAGTACCAACATTATTCAAAGGCTCTTCATCTTGGACTAGAGGTGGTGGTTCCTTGGCATGCACTGCACCACCATTACTGGAATCCACGTACTCCCCCTGATAGCCCTCTTGGACTAGCCTTTCCAAATACTCCCTCAGGATTCGACAACGGTTGGTAGATGACCATGACACTTGTTATAATGATAATACTTATGTGCCCGTGGCCCCGAGGTGACATTAAGTATAGCTCGTGCAGGCCACTCAAAGAAATATTTGTCCTCTATCGACCTCATAATTGTCGTTGGACTGACCGTAAAGTTAATTTGATCGATCCAGGCTAGAAAATGATGCCTTTCCGTTGTCTGATTGCTTTGCTCCCTAGGGCCTTGACCATATCTGGGCTGCTCCTGGTTAGGCTGATAAGGATGTCTCTCTCACTACTGACTGGTTTGAATAGGACGCCTGTCTGTTCTGCTTTGCTGCTGGTTATGATTCTAATAAACTTCATACGGGCACTGATCCGGCTGATCTTGTTTCTCCACATACACCACCTTCTCTCTTAGTGTTCTCCGAGGTGGCTCCTCGTCACTGGAAGACTCATACCTCAGCCTCTTCCTCTTCTCTAGTGATGACGCTCTACCCGCTCTCCGCACAGCTTCTACTCCCTTCCGTCTTGGCCGCGATATAACTATGGTGTCATCCTTTTATCTCTCGTACTTAGCAGCACGAACCATCAGTTCCTCTAGCTTGGTGGGGTAGTCAAGAGCAAGAGACTCATACAGCTTGGAGTGCTTTGACAAAGCATTCTTAAAAGTGGCTATACAACTATCATTCGTAATCTTGTCGATGCAAAAGGTTTCATCGGTGAATCGTTGAATGAAGTACCTCAATGGCTCTACTGGCTTCATCTTCATAGCAAAGAGAGAATCTGCACCTGCTGTCTTCTTTTTATTCATAATATATTGGTCAATAAAAACTGACCTGAACTCGGCCATACTCTTGATTGAGCCAGGGGCAGGTTGTGGAACCATCGTACTGCTGCTCCAGTTAAACTGCTCAGGAAGGTCTTGCGCAGAAGATTATTATCAGGATTACGAACGGCCATAGCATTCTTGAAATCGAATAGGTGATCAATGGGGTCTCTCTTTCCATCAAACATGATGAAGTTGGGCACCATGAATCGCGAATGAGTGTATGACTCGTTGATATCTTTGGAGAAGGGAGAGGTATCCACGTCATCCTTATACTTCTGAGCGAACTGATCAGAAATATTCCCGCTTACTGAACTCTTCACATGGGCATTGATAAGGGCCTCCATGTCTTTGAGCGTCAGTCTCGTCCTCTGGTCACCACCCTGCACTTGATCCATCGGCTCCTGAGCATTGCGAACCCATGACTCCTCATAGGGGCAATAGGCATCTTTTGGGTCACTATGAACCAGGTCTCTCACAGCTCGGCTCGGGCATGAGAATCACGCTGATCACCACGAATATACTCCATGTCTAGCAATTCAGCACGAGCTTGATCCCGTTGTCCAACATAAAAGGTGGAGAACGGGGATGAGCAGCTTCTCCAACAGAAGGGATGAGCACAAATCTACTCTCACGATTCTCTTCCACTGGCAGTGAAGCTGGTTATGCCGCTGCTCTTGGGGGAAAAGAAGAGAAGATAAGTTGGCGCCTAACAAAAGGCCTCTGAGATGGTTCAACATCCGTCTCTAGCCGGCTATGCTCGAAAGCATCGAATCTCTCTTGCAACAACTGTTGCTGGCTGGCGATATGATCTAGAGTGGCCTGTTGTTGCTGCAATAGTAGCAAGATTGGGTCTGATAGAGGCACAACTCTTTCAGGCTGCCCAGAAGATTTCCTAACTCCTGGAATAAAAGTTTGCATAATGGTAGGTGCAAAAGGAGTGGTCTGAGGGGTTTGATTCTCAACCACAGGCACAAAAGTCCGATCAGTCATGATGACTAAGATGGGTAAGATGAGCAAAGGGAGGTTTGTTGATAATTTCCCATAGATGGCGCCAATTTTTGTGTGGGAATTTCCCAGGGAGTCCACGCGTCACCTGCTACTCCAAAGACTGGTTTATTGGTACAAGGAAGATAGCAAAAGCTCCAACTGCTAATGAGGTAAAGGAGATAAGGGTGTGCACCCTATAATACACTTCGATGCCGAAGCCAGTATTTGAAGAAGATGATGAACAGTAGTAAACACAGAAGCAATAAGAGTGAGCAATACGAAATTTCGTGATCCCTATACACTGAATCTCTGGGGGTATTTATAGGTTTAGCTCTGTATGCCCATAAATGGTCATGGATGACCATGCCACTTGCTTTACACTCATTACCAAATATGTCAGACAGATCATAAGTCTTACATGTCACACGTGTGAGCCTACAATTCGTAAGGTCGGTCTGGGGTAGAAAATCAGCTGAGGTGACTAGCATTAAATGCCAAGATAGTGCTTTTCACCTAACAACATAATAGAATGATTGCCTCCTGATTATTGCATTCTGCAAGTCAGTCTCATTGTTGACTAAAGCTTGGGCTCGTTGTGTATGAGAACACGAATAGAATAACCGTTGTCCAAAGAGGATGGCTATATTCGTCCTCTGGGTAACGAATACGTTGTCATGGAGACAATGGCACAGATTTGCTCTTGATTTGGGTATGTGTCTCCCGTCTATTGACACGACAACGAAAACTAGCTCGTTCTCCAACACTTAATCATTTTTACGAATTTTATCCATTATAGTTTACCTATGGAACTTTATGTCATCATCAAATGATACAATAATTATTATAAATACCCTTTATAGTTGGTTGAGTGAATATGGTGCTTCTCTAATCAACATAGAAAAGTCTTATTTGGCTTTCGAGGGTATATATGTCCAACAAATTTTGCACACATGATTTACATGAAGTTTTACACTTGGGTTTTATGCATGCTTATGAATACATTGTTTAAATTCCAGTATGTTATGAATTGCATTATATCACTGTTAGCTAGTAGCTAGTACTCGCTGAGTGTTTCAATACTCAACCGTACATTTTGATGTTGGCAGGTACACCGTTTGATATCTGTGCTCCTAGGCTTATGTAGAGACCCGAATCTTTTTCATGTTTTTACTTCATTGTATTAGGGGTATTATAGTCCTTGTGGTGTTTTGATGTTTATTGTATTATATATTTATTTGGTGTGGCGTAAACTAGGCTTAATCAAACTTGTAACGGAGGGATGTCATATCACACCCTAAACTTTAGGAAGCTCTAGTTTTGGCACCGTTTACTGGAATTGAGTGATTCTTGAACCATTAGAAAGGTGTTGGAACCCTCTTCGAAGTTCATGTTTAAAGTTTTTCCTTATTTTGAGTTTAAGCCAAGTCAATGGTGGCTTTTATCTAATGGAATTGCAGATCAGTCAAATTTGGAGACAATTTAGTCTATTAATTAAGTGGAATTTAGAAATTCTAAAATGTTAGGAATGTTCGTTTTCGAGAGACGAATCCAATGCAAGTTGAATCGTCGAAATCCGACGAACGAGTCAAAAGTTATGGCCGAAACAGTAAAGCGGGTCAAAAATCTGTAGGCAACCGATCGTTCGGTCAGAAGTAGAGATCGATCGGTCGGTCCAAAACCGATCGATCAGTATCTATCGACTGGTCCAGAATTTTGTATGGGGAAAATTTCCAGAAAGTGCTTTTTTGACCGATCGACCGGTCAAGAGCACCGATCGCTTGGTTGAGAACCGATCGCTCGGTCATAACCACCGATCGCTCGGTCCTTTGTGTTTTTTTTTACAGAATTTTAGTATGGGCGTTTTGGTCTTTTTGTTCTCAGACCTTAGGTCTATAAATAGGGGGTCCTACTCGAAATATTAAAATACTCTACCTATTTCTAACCTAATTTGGCAAAAAGGGGGAGAAAACCTAGGGTTTGAGGGAGAGGGTTGCTTGGAGAAGGAGGTTGCTAGAAGATTGAAAGGAAAGCTTGGAGATCGTCCTCAAAGCTTCTCCAAATCTCCTCGGGAGCGTTTTGAATCCAAGGGAAGGATTCCTAAGGTCGATATACTATACTAATCAACTCTATTTTAATATTTTGAGAATATTAATTTGATAGAAATTATAGAATAGAGATTAAATGCTTTTTTCCCCAAATTTTCTATGAAGTAAGCTAATTATTGATGGAAATGTGGATTGGATGTGGATAGAATATATGGAGGATGAGAAATGTATGGAGGATGGGATTAATAGGTGGATGTGAATAGTGAATTGATTGTATGGATGAATTATGGTTTGATGAATGCTTGAAAGTATAGAAGGGAAATGAATTCATATTATGCGTACACAAGGTGTTTGTGAAAATGCTTGAAAGGATAAATGCTATTATACTCTTATGAAATGATGGTAAATTGATTATGAATTGCGATATGAATTATGATAAGATATGTATATGTGAATTGTTTGTTAAGTATGTCTAATTATTTGCATGGAAATTGATAGTCGGGAAGGTAAGAACTTAGAAGAACATCTCTCAAACCGGGAATTCTCTAACTATTTGGTATGGGACAGTATAGTGGAGTTTCCATGGCAATTACCAACTCGAATGTTAATTTCGACACTTAAGCACATATGCACGTGTATGTTAAGATAAGAGTCTCACAAGTCACACATGTGGACCACAAGCATGAGCATGGCATACGTATGACATTCTGAATAAGCATAAGCATGGCATGGTCCGTATCCGCCAAGAACGGCATGTCAATTACATTTGATTCTTAGGCATGGTCCGTATCCGCCAAGAATGGCATGTCAACCATTTGATTCTTAGACATGGTCCGTATCTGCCAAGAACGGCATGTCACATCATTGTATGATCTGAATAAGTGCATAAGCATAAACATCTCACAAGCACGTGGTCTTATAAGCATAAGCAACTCATCAGTGTATTGTCTTCCAAGTCTAAGATTCTCACAAGTACACGAGTCAAGGTGATGATATGATGTATATGCACACACGTTCTTCCGCACTCTGATTATGTTATTATGTTATTGGATATGTTTCTAACAAATGCAGGTGTATTATTAATGTTGGTTGGATTTTATATATACCGAGTACTTTTGTACTCAGCCGGACTTTTGTCTTGGCAGGTTTAGAGCAGGAGTACACGGCGGAGCCGTGGGTTGAGGAAACTTACATCAAGGAAGGAGGAGAAGGTGAGCCCATCGAGGAAGGAGCCGGAGTCTTGGGTGTCTATACTTCTTAGTTTATGTTTTGTTTAGTTGAGAGAGTTTTGTAATAGACTTTTAGAGGATGTTGCTCGGTAGACTTTTATAGTTGTGTATCAGATTCTTTGGTTTTAGAGTGAGTTGTATATGTTTACCGTAGACTTTTGCTATTGATTATAGTTTATATATCGGAATTTTATCATCCTCAATTTATGGAGACTCGTGTAGTAAGCCTTGTATGCATGGATTTTAAGCAGGTTAAGTAATGTGGTGATCCCAAAGTCCTATTTTAGCCTTGTTGGATTTTGGGGTCGTTACAGAGGTGGTATCAGAGCTCAAGGCATTAGGTTCCCTTGGGCTAAGTTGTCCTCTTAGTAGGAGTCATGTTATGTCACTCCGGGTCTGATACCAGAGGATATCAATCAGTGCTCAAGGCATTAGAGTCCTTAGGGCTAAGGTATTAAGCATAGGATATAGGAAGATGTTACCCTCAGGGAAGCAACATCAAGTTTAGGATTCTAATTGTTCAGGATTGGGTTATGATTAAGTGTAGATTCAGGAATTCTATGTGAGTTTATTCCTAAATAAGTTATTTTCTTCTTCTCAGGACTGTAAGCATGAGAAGGGGTGGAAGAAACCATAGGAATGGAGGAGGCAGTGTGACAGATGGGGATTCCCCAGATGGTGCTTCCCAAGCCAATGTGAGTCGGGCTATGGAAGCTATTGCTGCAGCCATGGAGAGGCAGGCTGAAATTATGGCTCAGCAAATTGCGCTGCTAGCTGCCGGTCAAGCTAGGCAAGAGAGGCCGGTTGATGTTCACCCACCCCGGCATAACGTAGTGGAAGCTTTTAGGAGAATGAATCCTCCAGCCTTCTACGGTAGTACGGACCCCTCAGTTGCCGAGTTGTGGATCATGAAACTAGAGAAGATTTTCACCGTGCTTGAGGCTACCGATGAGCAGAGGGTGAAATGGGCCTCCTTCGTCATGGAAGGCGAGGCTGAACATTGGTGGAGGGCCGCATTTAGGCAGAGGAATGAGGTGCGAGCCGGACAAGAGTGGACTTGGGGAGAGTTCCTCGACATCTTCTATGAGAGATACTTCCCGGTGTTTGTGAGAGATCAGAAGGAGATTGAATTCTCTACCTTGGAGCAAGGGAGGATGTCAGTGGCCGAGTATGAGTCCAAGTTTGTAGAGCTTTCTAGGTTCGCTCCTCACTTGATTGCTACGGAGAGAATGAAGGCAAAGAGGTTTGAGCGAAGGCTTGAAGGATTTTATTCGGGAGAAGGTTTCGATACTTCAACTCGAAACATGTAGGGAGGTGTATCAGCGCGCCTTGATAGCTGAGAAGAATTCACAGGAATGTTTGAAGAAGAGGGAGAAGATGCAAGCAAGCAGGTTTGTTCCCCAGGACAAGAGGTCGAGGATAGTAGGTCCTATGCCCATTGCTAGGCTTACCCCGTATCAGAGGCCTACTCAGGCAGCTCCTCGAGCATCTCAGGTGGCTCCGCCTACTGCTGGTACCCAGTTGTATGATGCATGTAGCCAGTGCGGAAAGAGGCATAGAGTGGGAGAGTGTAGGGCAATTACTGGAGGTTGTTTCCATTGTGGAGAGGTCTCACACCGGATCCGAGATTGCCCACTCCGCATTCAGCAGGGGCTTCAGTCGACTCAGCCATAGGGAGTCAGGCCCCCAGGTTGGCAGTCCACACAACAGAGGCCACCACAGGGTCCTAGACCTCAGCAGCCTCGCCAGCCAGCTCAGGGTCTCGAGTGTTTGCTACCTCGGAGCGGGATGCACAGGCGTCCGACGGCGTTGTGCAGGGTACGTTTAATCGTGTTTTAGTCAATTAAAATATTGTTCTGATGCTATGTGTGTGATATTAAATGTTATGTGGTATGATGTAAGATGCATGTATGTATTCATGATTTGACAAATTAGCTTTGTGTATTAATTCAGGCTCATTGTTGATAAATGATTTCCTCGCTCATGTTTTGATCGATACTGGTTCCACTCACTCCTTCGTCACACCTAGTTTTGCACGAGAGTTTCCGATTGAGCCAAGTCTGTTAGATCATGAATTGTCGATTGCTACTCCTGTTGGTAGTTCGGTCATCACCGATAAGGTCTATTGAGCTTGTGATATTCGAGTAGGTCAGAGAGAGATGCCAGCTGATCTGATTGTCCTTGAGTTCCAAGACTTTGACGTCATTTTAGGCATGGATTGGCTTTCCAAATACCATGGGCATGTCGACTGTTTTGGGAAAGTGGTCAACTTTAGACCAATCAGTGAGCCCTCTTTTCGTTTCCAAGGGTTGAAGAAGAAGGACTTAGCTCGTTTTTCGCAGCATTGAGTCTTACTACCTCGGAAGCACCAGATTCCTCAAGTATTCCAGTTGTAGAGGAATTTATGGATGTCTTTCCCAAGGACTAATCGGGTTTGCCACCGGATAGAGAAGTAGAGTTTGCAATTGAGTTGGCTCCGGGTACGGCACCCATCTCTAAAGCGCCATATAGGATGGCTCCAGCAGAGTTGAAAGAGCTTAAGGAGCAGATTGACGAATTGCTTGGTCTTGGATTTATCCGCCCAAGTGTATCACCTTGGGGAGCTCTAGTGTTGTTTATGAAGAAGAAGGATGGTTCGATGAGGATGTGCATCGACTATCGGCAACTGAACAAGGTCACTATCAAGAACAAATATCCTTTACCTAGGATTGATGACTTGTTTGATCAGTTGCAAGGAGCTAAGTATTTCTCCAAGATCGACTTAAAGTCAGGCTACCATCAACTGAAGATAAAGGCGGAAGATGTGCCTAAGTCTGCTTTCAGGACCAGATATGGGCATTTTGAATTCTTAGTCATGCCGTTCGGTTTGACAAATGCCCCGACAGCATTTATGATTCTCATGAACAGGATCTTCAAGCCGACTCTGGACCGCTTTGTGATCGTGTTTGTGGATGACATTTTAGTGTACTCCAAGACGTAGAAGATGCATGAGATGCATCTCCGGATCACCCTGAAGACACTCTGTGAGCATAAGCTATATGCTAAGCTTAGCAAGTGCGAGTTTTGGCTAGAAAAAGTAGCATTTCTAGGCCATGTGGTGTCAAAAGAGGGGATTTCAGTTGACCCTGCTAAGATAGAAGCAGTGGAAGGATGGGGAAGGCCAAAGAGTGTTACAGAGGTTCGAAGTTTCTTGGGCTTAGCTGGATATTATCGAAGATTTGTAGAAGGATTTTCCAGTTTAGCAGCTCCGCTTACTCATCTAACTCGAAAGAACGCTAGATTCGAGTGGAATGAGAAATGTGAGAAGAGTTTTCTTGAGTTGAAGAAGCGTCTCACCACCGCTCCGATCTTGATTGTTCCATCGGGTAGTGAAGGTTTTGTGGTGTATAGTGATGCCTCACTCGTTGGGTTAGGTTGTGTTCTTATGCAACACGGGAAGGTGATTGCACGAGAAGAACTATCCTACCCATGATTTGGAGTTAGCAGCCTTGGTTTTTACTCCTAAGATCTGGAGACACTACTTGTACGGTGCGCAGTTTGAAGTTTTCACCGACCACAAAAGTCTAAAGTATTTATTCTCGCAGAAAGAGCTGAATTTGAGGCAGCGTCATTGGGTGGAATTCCTTAAGGATTATGATTGCTCTATCCAGTACCACCCGGGGAAAGCAAATGTAGTGGCAGATACGCTAAGTAGGAGACCTACTGGGTTCTTGGCACACTTGATGGTCCAAGAATGGAAGTTACTAGAAGAGGTGTCTAGCCTCAATGCGGGTTTCAGTGTGGGAGCATCTGGAGCCTTGTTGGCTAACATTATGGTCAGGCCAACCTTATTGAACAGGATTAAAGACCTGCAGTGGAATGATGGAGAACTGCACGCTGCTATGAATAAGTCGCTTAACAGCGGGTTTGAGGATTTCTCTTGGAGGGATGGTGGAGTTTGTTTCAAGGGTAGACTTTGTGTTCCGGAGGATGAGGATTTAAGAAGGGAGATTCTGGATGGAGCACACAAGTCCAAGTACACCGTGCATCCGGGAGGTACTAAGATGTACCAGAACCTTAAGAAGTATTTCTGGTGGAAAGGTATGAAGAAAGATGTGGCTACTTTTGTATCCAAGTGTTTGGTGTGTTAGCAGGTGAAGGCCAAACACAGGAGGCCGGCAGGACTTCTTCAGTCTCTTCCTATTCCCGAGTGGAAGTGGGAAAATATCTCCATGGATTTTTTTGTTGGTTTACCAAAGACGGCCAAGAACTTTGATGCCATTTGGGTTGTGGTTGACCGATTGACTAAATCAGCTCACTTTCTTCCATATCGGACCACTTTCAACTCTAATCAATTGGCTAACCTCTATATCAAGGAGATAGTTCGTTTGCATGGAGTGCCAGTTAGTATTGTTTCTGATCGAGATCCGAGATTTACATCCAGATTCTGGAAGAGTTTTCAGCAGGCCATGGGTTCCCATTTGGATTTTATTATGGCATTTCATCGGCAGACAGATGGGCAAACTGAAAGACTAAACCAGATCATAGAGGACATGCTACGAGCTTGCATGTTAGACTTTCAGGGTAGTTGGGTTGATCACTTGCCGTTGGTTGAGTTTGCCTACAACAACAGCTATCAAGCTAGCATTCAGATGGCACCGTTTGAGGCACTTTATGGGAGGAGTTTTCGTTTACCTTTGTGTTGGGACGAAGTTGGTGAGAGGAAGCTTTTGGGTCCCGAGCTCGTTGGTCAGACTGTGGATAGAGTTCAGTTGATCAGGGAGAGGTTGAAGGCAGCTCAGAGTAGACAAAAGAACTATGCCGATACTCGGAGGAGAGATCTTGAGTTCCAAGTTGGAGATTTTGTATTTGTAAAGATCTCACCTATGAAGGGGGTGATGAGATTCGGCAAGCGAGGCAAGCTCAGTCCAAGATATGTGGGTCATTTTGAGATCATCACCCGAGTCGGGGAAGTTGCTTATCGGGTCGCCTTACCACCTCACATGGAAGGAGTGCATAATGTCTTTAACATCTCTATGTTGAGAAAGTACATTACTGATCCTTCACATGTCATTCATTTGGATCTGTTGGAAATTCGGGAAGATTTGACTCTAGTGGAGCAACCGGCTCGAATTTTGAACCGGAAAGAGCAAGTTTTGCATTCAAAGGTCATTCCTCTTGTGCTCTTGCAATGGGAGCATCACTCTAGAGAAGAGGATACTTGGGAGAGAGAAGCCAAAGTCCGCGAAAAGTACCCACATTTATTCACCTAAGGTACGTAATTTCGAGGACGAAATTCTTTTAAGGGGGGGAGGATGTAGAGACCCGAATCTTTTTCATGTTTTTACTTCATTGTATTAGGGGTATTATAGTCCTTGTGGTGTTTTGATGTTTATTGTATTATATATTTATTTGGTGTGGCGTAAACTAGGCTTAATCAAACTTGTAACAGAGGGATGTCATATCACACCCTAAACTTTAGGAAGCTCTAGTTTTGGCACCGTTTACTGGAATTGAGTGATTCTTGAACCATTAGAAAGGTGTTGGAACCCTCTTCGAAGTTCATGTTTAATGTTTTTCCTTATTTTGAGTTTAAGCCAAGTCAATGGTGGCTTTTATCTAATGGAATTACAGATCAGTCAACTTTGGGGACAATTTAGTCTATTAATTAAGTAGAATTTAGAAATTCTAAAATGTTAGGAATGTTCGTTTTCGAGAGACGAATCCAACGCAAGTTGAATCGTCGAAATCCGACGAACAAGTCAAAAGTTATGGCCGAAACAGTAAAGCGGGTCAAAAATCTGTAGGCAACCGATCACTCGGTCAAAAGTAGCGATCGATCGGTCCAAAACCGATCGATCAGTATCTAACGACTGGTCCAGAATTTTGTATGAGAAAAATTTCCAGAGAGTGCTTTTTTGACCGATCGACCGGTCAAGAGCACCGATCGCTCGGTTGAGCACCGATCGCTCGGTCGAGAACCGATCGCTCGGTCGAGAACCGATCACTCGGTCATAACCACCGATCGCTCGGTCCTTCGTGTTTTTTTTTACAGAATTTTAGTATGGGCGTTTTGGTCTTTTTGTTCTCAGATCTTAGGTCTATAAATAGGGGGTCCTACTCGAAATATTAAAATACTCTACCTATTTCTAACCTAATTTGGCAAAAAGGGGGAGAAAACCTAGGGTTTGAGGGAGAGGGATGCTTGGAGAAGAAGGAGGTTGCTAGAAGATTGAAAGGAAAGCTTGGAGATCGTCCTCAAAGCTTCTCCAAATCTCCTCGGGAGCGTTTTGAATCCAAGGGAAGGATTCCTAAGGTCGATATACTATCCTAATTAACTCTATTTTAATGTTTTGTGAATATTAATTTGATAGAAATTATAGAATAGAGATTAAATGCATTTTTCCCCAAATTTTCTATGAAGTAAGCTAATTATTGATGGAAATGTTGATGGAAATGTGGATTGGATGTGGATAGAATATATGGAGGATGGGAAATGTATGGAGGATGGGATTAATAGGTGGATGTGAATAGTGAATTGATTGTATGGATGAATTATGGTTTGATGAATGCTTGAAAATATAGAAGGGAAATGGATTCATATTATGCGTACACAAGATGTTTGTGAAAATGCTTGAAAGGATAAATGCTATTATACTCTTATGAAATGGTGGTAAATTGATTATGAATTGTGATATGAATTATGATAAGATATGTATATGTGAATTGTTTGTTAAGTATGTCTAATTATTTGCATGGAAATTGATAGTCGGGAAGGTAAGAACTTAGAGGAACATCTCTCAAACCGGGAATTCTCTAACTATTTGGTATGGGACAGTATAGTGGAGTTTCCATGGCAATTACCAACTCGAATGTTAATTTCGACACTTAAGCACATATGCACGTGTATGTTAAGATAAGAGTCTCACAAGTCACACATGTGGACCACAAGCATGAGCATGACGTACGTATGACATTCTGAATAAGCATAAGCATGGCATGGTCCGTATCCGCCAAGAACGGCATGTCAATTACATTTGATTCTTAGGCATGGTCCGTATCCGCCAAGAACGGCATGTCAACCATTTGATTCTTAGACATGGTCCGTATCTGCCAAGAACGGCATGTCACATCATTGTATGATCTGAATAAGTGCATAAGCATAAACATCTCACAAGCACGTGGTCTTATAAGCATAAGCAACTCATAAGTGTATTGTCTTCCAAGTCTAAGATTCTCACAAGTACACGAGTCAAGGTGATGATATGATGTATATGCGCACACGTTCTTCCGCACTATGATTATGTTATTATGTTATTGGATATGTTTCTAACTAAATGCAGGTGTATTATTAATGTTGGTTGGATTTTATATACACCGAGTACTTTTGTACTCAGCCGGACTTTTGTCTTGGCAGGTTTAGAGCAGGAGTACATGGCGGAGCCGTGGGTTGAGGAAACTTACATCGAGGAAGGAGGAGAAGGTGAGCCCATCGAGGAAGGAGCCGGAGTCTTGGGTGTCTATACTTCTTAGTTTATGTTTTGTTTAGTTGAGAGAGTTTTGTAATAGACTTTTAGAGGATGTTGCTCGGTAGACTTTTATAGTTGTGTATCAGACTCTTTGGTTTTAGAGTGAGTTGTATATGTTTACCGTAGACTTTTGCTATTGATTATAGTTTATATATCGGAATTTTACTATCCTCATTTTTGGAGACTCGTGTAGTAAGCCTTGTATGCATGGATTTTAAGCAGGTTAAGTAATGTGGCGATCCCAAAGTCCTATTTTAGCCTTGTTGGATTTTGGGGTCGTTACAGCTTAGGTTGAGGAAGACTATGGTGATGAGGAGCCATATATAGAGCCTGCAGGAGAGCCTCGGGGGGAAGCTTGGAACTTAGATATTTGGCCTTATCAGGGCGACTATTGAGGGGGAGAAAGTTTTCTTTTATATATTGATAGGTGGGTCTGTCCACCTTTAAACTTAGTTATGTTATGTATAAAAACTTGGAATACTGTTCATGTATAGAAAAAAAATTTTAGTTCTTGCTTCCGTACTTTGATTTACGCTTCTGCTATATTATGCCTTGTATTTTATAGGATGATTTGTCAGGTTAGGTTAGTCACGTCTAAAGTCTCTCCTAACTCATAGGGGGATTTTGGGGCGTTACAGATAAAAGAGTGATTGGTATGGGTACACTATGAAAAATATAAATTGAGAAAGGAAAGAAAAACCAAGTGGGGTTCAAGCTGAAAAGAAAATTTGAAAAGAGAATATGGATATAAGAAGATAGAAAGCTGAAAAGGAATTGAACTGCCTCAAAAAGATCAAAATAATAGAAAAAAGATTTAGTATTACACCCTCAGGAAAATTTACAAAGAACATCAACATATCCTCTCAGAACTTTGAATCCATGTAACCCCTTATTTTTCTAAACCTATCCCAAACCTCAATACAACGTAGTAAAGTCCTACCTGATTCTGGGTTAGCACAATCCTATAGAGTTTGATCTAAGGTTCCGAGTGACATGATATTCTTATCATGAGATCGTCTAATTTTCTAACGTCCTCCTTTCTAGACAATATATGTGAGAAATTTGCTTGTTTCCTAAAATATAACTCGAGAGAAAAGATAAAAAATCATTTATGAGTGATTCACTTCTGAGTGGCATACCAGTGAGAATTGAGGTCAAGACATACAATCTTAGAGGTGATCTGAAATTCTTTATTGCCAGATAATGATGATGTTGAGCACACACACAAGCTAAGTCTAATTTTTCTTTGTGTTGAGTGTCCATCTGTATTCATACTGCAATTCATTGACTAAGTTCTATATTGTAAATATTTTTACATCCTTGAAATAATTTGACAAAAGGAGTTTTCTCTAAGTAGGCAAGAAACAATATGTAACATACGCCAAACTCTTTTAAGCTCTATTTTTTGCACTGATTGCCAATAACTGGCAATATGTTGTTTGGGGTGGTGATATTCACTTAAAAGTGCTTATTTCACTATTATCTTTTGAGGCATTGTCAAATTCTACTATGTAAACTTTCAATTTTACAAAATTTTCTACTTAAGGGTTCCCTCTATTGCATAACACACACATTTTTGATAAAAATGGTACATTTGTATGGATTTAACATGTTTCTGAAAGTCTAGATTCAAAGTTGTTTTTATGAACTTTCATTACGCACTTTAATGTTTCAGGAACTAAGAAGTCAAAAGAAACCATCGAAGCCCCATTATTGAAAGCTAAAGGGCCAACATGCTACATCATCTAAAGACATACCAAGCATGGACTAAGCTAGTGACTGAAGGAGGTTAAAGAATCAAAAAACACATTTCCAAGAGAAAGAGACTCAATTGATAAATATTCCCTACAAGACAAAGAAAGAAGTAAGCTTAATTGGCAAAAGCCGAGGGAGATCATGTTAGAGACACGGGTTTAAGGCCCTTTGCTTCTTTTTGTTTGCTTTATAATTTTATTTTTTTAAAACCCTAATTAATTTCTTCTCTAATTAATCCTAGCCACTCATTTTTCTTTTATCCTAACCATCCATTTCAAATCCCTACTTTTACTCTCTCACATGGTAACTTTAATCCCACAATATCTTTCCATATTTTATTTCCTCCTTTAGCTCTCCTTAAATTTCCTTTTGTGTTAAAACCCCAATCTCTTTCTCTACAAAATCCTAACCATTTATCTCTTTTCTATCACCAAACCTTAATCCTAGCCATCCATTTCTTTCTAAAAATCCTAGCCCACTTTTTTAACCCTAATCTTTATAAAACCCTAGTCATCCTCTATAAATACTCACCCCTCTCTCTCCCTTAAGAGGGTTCCCTCCCCCTCAACCTCTTATTTTTTCAACCCCTTCTCAAAAACCTCAATCAGAACACTTGCAACTACGCTTAGTGCGAGTTTCCGGTTACTGAGTTTCTTCTTCTTGGATGTAATGAGATTCAATTCAACTTTGTAAGTGTCTTTTATTTAATGCAATGAATAAATGTTCTTCTTATTTAATGTTTTCATATCTCTTTATTTAATTCAGTAGTTTAATTTCATGTTATTTAATTAGTAGATCTTAATTACTTCTCCTAAAGTTGTTTTCAAAATTCCAAATACTTACAACTATCATCCCTCCATCGTTTTACAATTTATTCTTCTTTTTGGTTTCTTTCTTTATATTAACCCCAAAGTTCACAAGTGAGGATTCGACATCTGGCACAACCCCTATACCATTCTCATGTGTTTGCAAGATTTGGATTAATTAAAAAACTGATAGTAATGTGATTTTCTAAGCGATGGAAAATACCTACTATCACTAGCCTCCGAGAGGCTAACAGATGTCTAATCCATGAGGACAAAACCTCATGGAACTATAATTGGTGTTTGCGTCCGAGAGATTGACACGCATCCAATCCGTGAGGACAAAATCTCACGGATCCTTCTTGGGGGCCAACCTCGGAGAGGCTGGTACATGTTCAACCTGTGAGGGCAAAACCTCATGAATCTATCCTTGGTGCTAGCTTCGAGAGGTTGACACGTGTCTAATCTATGAGGATTAAACCTCATGGATACACCTTTGGTGCCAGCCTTTGAGAGACTAACATACGTCTAGACCATGAGGATAAACCTCACAGATCCATCATGAGTGCCCATGGATCTGTGTCAGCCTTCAAGAGGCTGACACATATCCATGGGTCTGGCCCATGGATCCTTCTTTTGACTGAATTATGACAATTAGTTACTGTCTGCCATTTGTCGGAAGATCCTAAAAAGGATCTTCCTGACTCTGGGGATACCAAGATAGAGATCCACTCTTTTGAATCCTATGATGGGGTGTCCTATGGCATCCCAAAATGGGGAAGGGATGTGGACATTGTCCTCTATCCTAAGAAGGCATGCCATATGACATCCACTCATTAGGGAGATGATATTTTCTCCCCTCTCTATTCGAAGAAGATCAGGGGTTTTTCCCCAAAAAAGGGAAATCCCAGTACAAAGTACTCTAAAAAAGGACTCTGTTTCTCTAGGGGTCTCCCAGATAAGGGAGACTGTGAGCTGTCATCCTCTAACAGGAGGGACAAAGTCCGATTTCCTGAAAATAAGGGAGTTAAAAGAGAGACCAAAGAGGACTCTCTCAAACCTATAAATAAGAAGGTTTCTCACCAGAAACCTCGGTCCTGAGAATAGATAGAAGAAAAAACAAAACTATTTTCTCCCTTAAAAGAACAGCAAGCAAGAAGCAAGCTCGAGAAAAAGAAGGAAGCTCTCGCGACATAGAAAATATCATCGGAGCCTCTTAAAATTGTCACATCTCTTCTCTCTTCTTTTCTGAATTTCAAGACCTCAAGACGATATCCTGTAACGCCTACATGAGGATTGGACAACCCTTTTGAATAGATAAAATATAAGTTTATTCAATCATTGTTCTCCTTGTTCTTCTTAATCATAGATTATTCCCAAAATCAGGAAGATAATTAATAATCCGGGTTTACCCAAATGAAAAAGTAGTCTCCCACACAAATAATAAACTCCACACCATAATTGAGATAATTTGAAAAGTATGAAATTTGCATGTTACACCACCAAAGTAACTTTGCTTACAGGTTTACCAAGGTGAGTTTTCTTGATTATCACTCCATGTTAAGCATGGGATGAAAACAGATAGTCCACGTCAGCTCAGTAGCTATATTCAAGGATGATTAATGGATATGCAGGAGATGGAGAATGCTAGGCTCAATTGGGCTAATCTTAATCGCCCCAAATAAATAAAAAGTGATTTAGATTTCCAGGATTAATAATTTGTCAAGATTGGCCAACGGTCCATACGCAGATATTATTACGAGAATATAACTGCATACACATAGTTACATTAGAAAAAGTTTGTGTCACATCATGATAGTGGTTCTGCTGTAGCATCATTTCGAGCCTTTTGGGTAACCAATCAACAATCAGCACATCATGACAGTGGTTTTTAGGTAGCCGTTAAATAGCGAGCGTTGATCCCCATTAGTTATCGTATATCTTCCCACAATCATTTTTAGTTGAAGGTTTTGAAACAGCCCAGCCCACTTAAAAGTGATTTAGGTACCGTTACCATGAGTCCATGCATTTGCCCTTTTGATTAAAGCGCTACTACATACACAAATGAAGAGCGCCCTTTGATTAAAGCACTAGGTATTGGTAAAAAAAATACTCGAGATTAATTTACCTTTACAACTTGAATTTGTACTAATATGCCATGTGGCCACACAAGATCGGGGCAGCCGATTGGATTTCTAATTTTCTAATGCGTGCTACAAAATGTAATTTTCTGGTTTATTAATCTTATTTGGTAGGGTCCTACCTAACCCTAGCTTTTTTTTTAAAATCTGTGTGTCGCGTGAGTTACCACAAAACGGACTAGCATTAGCATCTCTCATAAAGAAATGAGATCCCCCAATTGTAAAACTTCTCTGCTCCTCTTCTTTATTGGGAGGAGCCACTTAAATTTGCAATGTTTTCCTTATCCTTGGTTAGGTCAAATACATATTTCTCTCTACTCACTCTCATTTTTAGTGGCCAAAGTGTTGGGTTCAAAATTCACGTCTTTCTTTAAGGTTTCGTTTGTTTACATGTAAATTGTTTTACGCAATAAATCGCTTATTTTTTGTTGCTTGATTGTATTATTGAAATTAAGGCAAATTTTTTTATAAAAAATAAATAAAATAAAATAAAAATAAAACTTAAAATTAAAAAATTAAAAAAAAATGTGAAATAGGAATACTATCATAATTTTTAAAATATATTTAAAGAGATGCGGATTTTATGGGAAAATGAATTATGATTTTTTTCTTAGATTTCTTAATTAATTAATTTAGTTTAGATAATCACCACCGCACAACATGTAGATAGAAGCAAGGGTTAGATCTAACACTGCATACTTTCATGATCATGAGAATGAATCACTATGGCTTGGGATAGGGCCACTTGAGAATACGGTCCCACATGTTCATTGTCTAGTTCCAACCATACATCCCCTTGTGGCTAGCACTAGCATTACCCTCCCCTTATGTATGTGTGTTTGAGAGAGTACCATGAGAACAGAAGAAACAATGAATTTTTGAGATGGTGGAAGCTGTGGGAGGGCCCAATTACAAGTGAGAAGAAAAATATATTAAAGAAAAAAGAGGAACGAGGAGCGGAGCACGAAAATCATGACATGAACAAGCTGAATTTTTATTTATTTTTTATTTTTTTTATGCTTCGTCCTAATAATTTATCTACCTAGGTTAGGGGTTAAGAGGTTAGCAGGGTTAACACTCATGGTTGGCGCTGAACAGCTACACCAAGTCTCCAACACGTGTTAGCAGGGTTAACACTCATGGTCCGCATTGAACTGGTTAACACTCATGGCCGGCGTTGAACAGCCACACCAAGACTCCAACACGTGTTAGGAGGGTTAACACTACGTGTTAGCAGGGTTAACACTCATGGTCGGCGCTGAACAACTACACCAAGACTCCAACACGTGTCACCCCTCCTCAAAGGAGATACACAACCACTAGGACAGGCCCATGTGTGTTGTACAGCTGAATAAGAGGTGTCTGAATCAACAACAAACGTTCATAAAGGTCTGACAATATCATGCCAGACAAAGATCACTGGCTCACAGAAATTGTGTGCCAGATGCCATTAATTATCGGTATATATAACTTTCTCAAGGAAAATTTCAACCACAAATATTTAAAAAAATCTAGGTTTAATGGACAAATGTCTCACTAACAACGAAAATGATATGGCCACCATGGAAACATAGATACACGTGTAGACTCAAGGACTATAGTACATGGAGGGTGAAAATCAAGAAGTTATGCCCTTGAAAATCCTTGTTCTTTCAGGTGGGAAGGGCATTATATTGTTAGTGGATTTGTTAAGTGGCAAGGATGGGTTTTGAAAGGAAAGAGGCGTGCTAGCCCTATTCGCAATCAACCCATACTCTCAGTCTCCACCAATCATTAATTAAGCTTACTTAGGTTAAAGCACTCTCTCTCCAAAATAATAAAGAGGTGGTTGGTAGAGACTAAGAGTAAGAGGCAAAAATCCTACCATCTCCGATTAAAGATCAGCCATCATGCACCCAACACCGAGCTTAGCTGCAGAGATGAAAGTCTTCATTAGCTCTCTTGAAAACTATTCCCCGGGCGATGAAGATATAAGTACCCGTTAGTCTCACCTGTAAGGGCATGGTTTGAAAATTTTTACCAAATAGGGTATGTACTCCAATATTACCCTCATCAGGTTTTGGGTTTTATATGCATAGCTAAGGGGTAAATATGTCAAAATCATACCGTTTAAGTAATAAAAATGCAAAGTACGTCTTTTTTGATAAATATGTCAAAAGCATGCCCTTCTATGTAAATGTGAGTGTTTGCAAACACCCGAAACAAAATTAAAAACATGGGGCTGGGTTTGAGTCTCCATTAACACCCAAAAATCTTGCCCCCTAATGAGTTGATTTTGATTTAAAATCATAATTTAAATCACTGCATCAGTTGATCCTCCCATCTTCTTGTCCTCATTAATGCATTTTGAAATCAGTAATTCTCATTATCAACTAATCTTGTTTTAAAAGAAACTGACAAACGAGAGGAAGCCCACCAAATTCATCCTTGTCGTGACTGTTTCACCCATATCCACTGGTTCTCTATGTAACTGTGTTTTCTTATCTATTATAGTAATGTGCACCTAACCGAGCGATTAGGACTTGATGCATCAGTCTTTCTTTCCATATTGCTCCATTCTCATCCGAGAAAAATAGAAAAGCTAAGTAGCAACAGCCATTCAATAGTACTTTTACATTTAAATGTGTTGACCTCTTTTAATTATATGACTGGTGTCACTGGAAAATGAATGGAGAAATTGTCATAGATGCTTTAAAGAATAAAGGAAACGGGGTCTGTTCAAAGATTCTCTTGACATGGGAGTCATTGTGAAACTTCTTTGTTTTTTCCAAGATTATTCCCATGCATATACCTAGAAAGATCCTTCAGTCTTTAAGACCAAGATGGACATTAACATTTAATTTAAAATTTATTTTTTGGAAATTCCTTTTGGGCAGTGTTTTTCCAAGTTTATTTTTGCTATATTTTATGGACAAACCTGTTCTTTTATTTCATTTGACTAAGGAGAATCTATAACAGAAATGGTAGTTCTGTAAATATGGGAAAATACCAATTGAAGTAACGAAAATGTTCCTCAAATTATCGCTTCCTTTCTTAGGAATTATATTGGGTGCAAAAATCGTAAGATTGAATCAAACAGACAGTCAATGTCGCAGAACAATGAAGAAACGACAAACAAATAGTTGGATCATCTTTGCCAGGCCGAACCTTCCCAAATGGCCCACGAGTCGGGACTGACTTTCACATTGATCGTCTTGACTTGACGGAATGGGTTGCCCAGTAAAAGATACGATATGAATTCCTTCTTTTTCATGGTTAGCAAGTTGCAAGATATGTGATCATATATAGATTTACTCGTTCGATTTGGAAGTAACTTAGAAAAAGCTCAACTAATAGAGGAAGACTTGTATGAACTTGAACTTAATTTAAAGAACAGTAATTTAGGTCAAGTGGATGATGGAAAATTTTAGTTTGTTATAAAACAACAACATGCTAGTTAATAGTTTATTACGTGACCTACCCCTCACGTTTGATTAGTTTTTTTTTTTTTTACCAACATTCAATTATTATGTTAGAAATAAGTGAGGTGATTAGCGTCATAATTGCAATTGAATGAAGCATTACTAACATATGACTGCTTATAGCCTCGGTTAAAAGCTAATACCATTTAGGACCTCAACACTATGGCACAGGATTCTCTCGAGTTGAACTCGAGACCCCTAGGGTTCACTCACCCATCCTTGGTTTTTTTTTATATATATTAATTATTATTTTTTAAATTAAAAAAACTGTTTTAAGAGTTTTTTTAATATTAAAAAAAGTTTTTAATTAAAAAAAAGAATAATATTTTTTTAAAAAAAAACCAAGGATGGATGGATGAACTCTAGGGGTGGGTGAACCTTACCCATTGTTAAGGGGTGTCAAAGGGGACACGTGGCAACCTCTAGGGGTTCGAACTTGAGAGATTCTCTTGAGTTGAACCCGAGAGGATCCATGATCCCAACAATATTACCTGCATTTGTTTGTTTGTTTTTTTTTTTTTTGGAAAATGCATCATTTAACACACTCTAAACACACACACAGCTACACCTATGATAAGTACTAAGGTGCCATAAGCAGACTCACCTTAGAATCACTCTAAGAAGGGCCTGACTAATGGAGAAGTAGGGGCCCTTGTATACGTACCCAGCGCGCATTGCGTTTTGAGTGTTACTACTATCTCCTACGGATTCAGTAATAATGATGTCATAGAATCCCGTCATTTTTGTCAAGTGCAAATCCTCTGAGACTACGTGAACTTAATAATATTTTTGATATCTAATTAATGGTTAATCCAAATAAGGAGTTTCAGGTAAAAGCTGGCATCTTTATTTAGAGAAACACTGATATCATAGTGTTGATCCAATAGTTAGCAATTAGCATTGAATGGCGCATGGTATATCTATTTTTTGGTAAACTCAATAACACCAACTCAGGGTGATTACTGAACGCAAGACAAGGAAACACTCACACCCTCTATGCAGATCCACCTGTATATCACTATCATCTTTTTCTTGCTGATATTTACCTTTGTGCCAGGGTCCATATGTACTCAAATGTCTCGACCAGACCTATAGATCAAAAACTTACAGTTGGGGTCTCCATTTGAAACCATTATTGTCTCTCGTTCCTCTGATTTTCCGGAGCTTGTTCCCTCATCTTTTTCTTTTTTTTGCTATCTTAAGTCTCATTGGGTATATTTCGAAATACCCATTTTTTCATTGTTAAAGAAAGTGGAAGGATTAGAAGTTTAAGATCCCTTCCTCGCGATTCGTACTCAATGTAAGAATTAACATTCATAATTTTCCTTGCGAGACTTTGGTCATCGCCAGATATCTCGCGATGCTTCGAATTGGAATGTATTTTTTGGTTGCCACTGCCACTTTGCCTCTACTGGTTTGCATGGGAGTACACGCTCTTAGTCG